>JAKEPQ010000050.1:0-14959 GCA_024500445.1 Entomyzon cyanotis | reverse complement strand
CATTTAGAAAGTTGCTGATATTACCACATTTTCATTGGTAAAAATTCCTTTTGTTGTAAAGGCAAATGCTTTCTTTGTTATTTAAAGTAATATATGACTATCAAAATTTAAAGTGAAATTTCAGCTATAATGATTTTTTTTTAAATTATAAATGACATTAAGTTCCCGTGCATGACCCTTTACATCCTGTTTTGGGCTGTCTCTCTCCACATGGATGAATCTTCCCTGTCATCCTTCAACACTAGGTTGAATTCTCTTTAGAGTAAATAGGTCCAGTGCCTGGCCAGAATAACCTATGTACTGCAGCTCGGCCATCTCCACAAGCTTAGCCCCTTTGTGAGTACTGACAGAAGTTCTAGAAACTGATTCTTCTCTTCTAAGCCAGTTTACCACAAAACAAGTGCATACATACCCAACATAAGCACAACATGTCTGTATCTCAATTGCTGCCTTTTTTGCACTGCTGCCATACTATAAAGGGAAATTCATAAAAATGATAATTCAAATATGACTATACTAATCTTTGCTTAAAAAGGGAGAAGTTCAAGTTCTTAATTTGCTTCCATTAAAATGCCATGGATTTCTGCAAAACAGAGCTTTGCCAGAAAAACCACAGCTTTGCACAGAAAAATACAGTGTGAATTAAAATGTCAGACTTCATATCTGATTGCCTATTGCATTGTATGAAGAACTTACTTTATTAACTGGAAGAATGTTTTTCACATTGAAGTAGAATCCAAAGTAAACTATGTTAAAAACTCCATGATGGCCCAGAGTTGCAGTCAGGCCTTTGTTGAGTCCTTGGAAGCCCAGACCACCAGTTTTAATGATCTGCTGAGCTTGAACAAAGCTAGATGGTTGCTACACAAGTCAAGCAAAGAAGGAAGATATCATCTTTACAAAAAGAAAACAATAAACATAGCATCATTTCCATCCTGTTGACAAACACAGTATTGCCAATCCTTGTAATTTTATCTTAAGTATCACCATATTTGTTTTCCGTTTCCTGTGACCATAAAAAATCACAACTTTAATTAAAAAAATATTAATTTTTCTGATTGCAGAATAAGATGAAAGCATGACTTGAGTACTGTAAAAGAGTAGTACTATAATAGACTTCCATTTAATAAAAGGCAAAAAGGAAGAAACTGCCTCATATCAGACAGAATCTGCCTGACTATATGCACATTTGATCTTTTTCGAGTATACCGTGATACTCAGAATTAGATATTCCCCTTCTGAATATTTTACTTTTTCTTAGCCACATTATAGAAAAGTTATTCAAAAAGTTGTTCAATCAAGTGTGGCTTTTCTCCAGAGCATAAAGCCAGCTCTGGATAACCAAATATATAATTAGAAAGGCAAAACTTGACTTCCACTAGGAGGTTCAAACATGAAAATACAGAGGAATTTTGACTACACCACTGTGAACACCACTGATTTGAATACACTTATTTGTTTAATAGTTTTCCATTTCAAAATATCACTGTGGTAGATCAACAGCATCAGCCAAACGATGCCTACTATATCTGACACAGCATAGGACTGCTTATTTAGGTGACTGACAAGTTTATTCTTTAATACAAAGTTTCATTCTGTTTTTTCATATTTCATAACTAATATTATCCTGTTAATGCTCTGCATACATTTGACTATAGTTTACTTTTCTAACTACGCCAAAGAATTCAAGTCAGAATCTGTTCTAAAATAGAGATACCCATCATGGATACTAGCAATAATGCCCTTTTTCATGCTCCAAAAATGGAGATGAAGATCTTTAGGAAATAACTAGTGGTCATCATTAAAGTGATTTAAGCTGAATACAACAACCTTCAATAGTACAGAATCCCTTATTATCCCTTTTCTTTAATATGGATTTACTTACGACTCAGAGGGGAAGCCGGTCACTTGCTGAACACCTGAGATGCAATTCATAAATCTAAATGTAGATGCCTGCAATGTCTACACCTGACTCCCTTTTTAGTCCATTAATAATAAAGAGGCCTCTCTTCAGCAGCACTTCCCTTTTACCAAAGTAGGTGTCATTTCAACTGATCAAGCCATAGAAGCTCTGTGGTGCATCAGTGATGATGGAAGGACCTTAGATGAGGAATTTATTGTACAAACATCTGGAGTTAAGGCACATCACACAGCTGTTGACTTTTACTTAATACAGACCTACTCAGTGGAATCTGGAGTCAGATTCTTCTCATCATAAAGCAGACAATTGTATTTGTTTAATTAATCATAAATCTTAAGTCAGGTGAGAAGATTTAATCATCACACCAGCTTCTATAGAAAAAAAAAGGAAAACCAAACAACATGGTGTTGGGCCTTCTTGCAATTTACTTTAACAAAATGTCACCATTATTTTTACCCGTAGCAAAAGGGCTGATACGTGATTTACAGTGGCCTTCCTCTTTAAATCTATCAACCCTGGAAAGATGATCTAGTACCACAGAACAATTCAGCTGTCACCGCAGGGTGTGAATATTTGCTTTGGGGGTGTGCAGGAGACTGGGTGTGAGTGTATGTGCTCATGCTCTTCCTTGTTCCTTTTAAACAAGATATATTTATTATTTCTATACAATAGTCAAAGAAATATGTGAACTGCATTAGGTTTCATCATGTAGTATGAAAGCTCCACAATGGGATAGGTACACACTTCACTTAAACCTTTTAGAAAAACAGTGCATGGTAATACCTTATGCTGTGTAATATAACCTCTGGACATGCTTCTTCCAATAGGCTTGAGTTTACATGCTTTAGTGTGGAATGCTCTAACATATTCTTAATGAGAACTTGATATCAAGGTATAAAGTCACTGGAGTTTTTTCTGATTCACAGCAAATTTTGAAATTCTAACATTTTTAAAAGATATATTAAAAATTAATGTCTGTGATATAACTATCTTTGTGATTTAAGAACTTAATTTCCCTTGGATTTTTTCCCTTGAGCAAATAGTTAATATTTTTGATGTAAACTAGGTTTCTAGTAGAGTCCAAATACCATTCTGTCACAATTTTATTTGTATGATAATATACTATTATTTGGATTTTGTGGAGTTTTGCATTTAAATTAAAGAAAAACAATTCAGAATGCTTTTGGACAGCTACAGTTTGATTATAGTAGTATTCTGAAGGTCACCAAGGAAGGGATGCTGTAACTAAAGTAAGTAATTGCATAAAATTTACAAACTAAACCACTCCAGACTTTGTTATAAATTTTGCAGAGGAGAAAAAAATTAAAATGTATGAAGTGAAAGGATACATCAGTCTTTTGCAACTTTACAAGAAATAGTTTGTTCAAAATATAACCCTGGTTTGTTTATACTTAAAAGCAGAGGGTTTTTTAAGATAGGTTAATTACATCTTCACAACTGTGAAGCAGAAAGACCCAGAATATCTCCTTATTTTACTGCTGCTGGAGCAGTAGTAGTACATAATTTTTATCACATCACCTTCTTGAGAGAGAGCTCCTCTCACACATTGCTTTTTCCCACTTTCAGTCTCTCTCCTTCCAGAATCCTAAACATTTTACTCCTGTACTGCATTATTTATCTGTTTCAGTGGTTTTGCTGCCCAAGGTTAAAAAATGTCTAGACTGGAGACTTGCAGCAAACAAACATGTCTTTCATATGCATTGAGAATTGAACAGAAATTTACCAAACATTTAAAAATTTATTCTGGAAGAAAAAGCTTTTTGGGATGAGTTATGGAGTAGGTACCAGCTACTCTATGACATTTGGAAATCAGTAGCAGTATTTTTCCAGAGTGTACCTGAGGAGCTTGGCCCAAGAAGCTTATGTAAATGGTCAGGTCATAAATCTCTTTACTGTGCATCCCCCAAAAGGGTTCAATTTGTGCAGATGAGTGATACAAGGCATGCAAGTATTAACTCAGTCAAAACTTAGTAGTAGAATATGCAAAAATCATGCCCCACCAGGGATTCAGCCAATGTTTTCATGTGATGTTTATGTGATTTGGCACTTCTACTATGTACAGCTGATTTTTCAAAAGATTTTGAAAAATATGATTTGACAATTGTTATTTTTATTCAATGAGAAAAGAAAAAAAGAACTGTAAGGCCTGGAACATTTTCTACACTAAAATTAATAGACGCTAGTGCATTCCTGGGAACCCTTGATTTTCATGAATCGCTGTTTTCCAGTTTAATCTTTTTCCCCTTTTAGCAGTACCCAGAACCATGGACAATGTTTTGCACAATGACTTCTTTGGACGAAACAATGTTTGAATTAAAAAAACCTCTGAAGTGAAGCAAGAATTTAAATTATCAATGTGCTTGTTATATAAAAATTTTCCAGTTTGTGCTAATAATAGAGAAGTCTTATAAGTAATTTCATCCAAGAAACACAGCATAAAATACAGCAGCTGGACTCTGTCTAGGGCACAGAGCTGTGGTGTTTTATGTTAACCTTCGGTGCTCACTTGAAGTCTGCAGCCTGCTGGGATAAATGTGCTGTATACAAGGGGCTCAGGTTTGTACTTCTGGATCACAATTCCTCACAGTGCTGGGTTGTTGGCTGCTCTGGAGGGATGAAGGTGCACTTCAGGCCCAGAATATTTACAGCGGAGATGCTAATGCCTCTGACAACAGTGCATTCATCTCTGCATATCTGAAGGCATTGTCTATTGGGTCTCTTCCATTGCTGTAAAGCTTGTGGGAAAATCATTTGCATAAATCCAATTTATTATAAACATTCTGCTCTAAACATGAACCTTGCAGTGCATTATGCCCTATAAAGTGGAAAAAAGAGAATGAAACAATTTTCCTACCTCTGTGAAGGCGTTCTGATTGGTCTGTAAGGTAACCTTTACTACTTCAAAAGGGTTAACCACAACTGCCTCTGTCAACCCAGATCCCAAGCCAGCAACTGCAAATGCCTAGGAAAGTTAAAATGGAAGTTAAATATTAAGAACTAATACTTCCTGACCATCAGATTATGAAACTGAGTGATACAATGCAAACTGCAAGACTATAGTAATGCAGCAGTATTCTATTACTAAACAACTTTAGCCCTTGATTAGATGCTGACAGTTCATGAAGACAATATGACAATAGCCATAAAACATATTCCAAAACAATCAAAATAATATGTCATAGTGCTCCATGTCCATGAATTTTCTTTTCAGCTGGAAGGAAAAATGCGGCACCAAATTGTTACGCAAGCACAGAAAAAGAGGAAAAAGAATGTCCTCTTGTTATCTTTGGGTGGAGTCTGAATAATAATACAAATATAAAGGTTGTTATGTAGCACTGGAAAAAATAAAATCTCTGAACTGAGCATTAAGTGCATAACACTAACATATTAACTTAAAAATAAATGTAAAACAATAAAATAGTTCAGTACTTAAGCAAATTGCACAAGTAGAACCTTCACCTAGTAGGTATCAATCCCAGAAAGCTTTATATGGGAATGAGTGGCACACAGGGAAATGTCAGCATTCACTGCAAGGATGAATTAACTTAGTTTCCTTAGAAGCTGGTGGGACATTTCAGTCACAGATATGGAGATTCTCACTGCTTTGCTTTTCATCATGGCATGGCATTTTAAGATACCTTAATTTGTTTTTAACAAAAAATAGTATTAAAATATTTAGGTCAATAGAGAAAATCCAGAGTGGTTAAATTTAATGATCAGTTTACACATTTATTGCCTCCACGTAACATCCCCAAACTCTCTAGGTGCAGAAAAGAGTCCCAGGATCAAAATACATTATAATCAGTACATCTGCTGAAATTCAAAGAAACACATTAAGGAAAGAAACAATAGTGAGTAAAAACTTACTTACAGAGGGATTTGAGCAGGCACTCTTGAGAGCTCAGGAAAGAGAAGAATGGAAAGTTAGAAGGATAGAGGCAAAAGCCAGTCTTACAATCTTTGGAGAAGATTGTGTTACCAACAAATCTATTTTTCCAGTAAGATGAGAATCTTTCATCATCAACTATGAGACTGAAGCCAGTAGGAATATGGTGCTAATATCTGCATCTGTCTTTTAATAACAAACATTGCCTTGATAAGAGGCCTGTTGAGGCACCTAGAAACATTCTGCATTGCCTAGACCAGAATCCCCCTCAGTCTTCTTTCTCCCTCACTACCTTAGGGTCAAAAATGCCTCTATGGTAACAGTACTGCACCAAAAATGTGAGGGGTGTCTGATGGTTCTGAGCATTGCCATATCTGTTATATGGATCAGAGCAGCTTTTGGGCAGCTATTGCATGTTTACAAGTTTTCATCATATTTTCCTTCCCCCAAAAATGTGCTGGGGTACCATGGAACCTTAAACTCTGTTCTTTCCACTTGCTAGAGAACAAGTATTGGTCTCTCTATTTACACCCAAGGATGAGAACTGCTGAAAAATACCAGATAAAATAGGAAAGACTGCAAACAGATATAGGGCCAGTGGAATAATTAAGAGGAAAAGGAAACTTGCTTTAACCTAGTTAATAGAATTCCATGACTCACTGCAATGAAAGGGAGATGTAAATGGAAGCAATACTCTGTGAAAGAGACTTGAAATAACCAAAACCTTTATAGCATAGCCATAAAAAGATCAATTGTTTCCTAAAGTGCTGTGGCTAGCACAGGTCTTTCTCGTGAGAACATTTTTGCTATGTTTCATAAACAAAGATAAAGTTTGGATGTTTTGCAAACAGCGTCTCGAGATTTGGGCAGTCCGGGCTTGGCCAATTAGGCCTAGGGGGAGGTTTCTGGGTGACCTCTGAAAACTCTATATATATGGAAATCAAAATAATAAACGCACTTTTCTCTTTCCTTGCCTGAGAACCTAGGTTTTCCTTTCAGCTAGTGGCTCAACAGCAACAAAGTTGTGATGCCATCATTGTGAAAAATAGATGTTTATTATGATTTACATTCTTACACTGCAGGAAGCAGCAGTTCTTATAAAAAGTATTTTACTCCTAATGCACAATAGCAGAATTAATCTCTACACATGAGAATGCAGATTACACATGCATCTTAGCATTAAAATGTTTCTGTGTATATGTATGTCCTGCATTTTGTTCTTGAACCAGTTATTTTTTTGAGAGGAATTCCTGACTCCAGTGATGTACAAGAGAGTTTTGCCATTTACTTCAAAGGAGGTAGCAATTTCTTATCAATAACTTATGTTTTTTTAATAAAGTCTTTAAAATAGGAAGGAGATCTGTATTTTTCTAATAGTTGTACTGTGCCTTGGAGAATAGCACTTTGAGGTTGAGGTATTAAACCAGTCACTATGACATGAACAAACAAATATTGATAATGTTCAACTTTTTTTGTTATTTTGCAAGAATGAAGAATAACAAGTTGTATACAGACTCTTCCATGGTGGCTGTTGTTATCCATGTTAACAAATGTTATGACATTGCAGTGAATTATTTTGAGAACATTTGATATAATAAATTATTTATCAATTTTGATAAATTTTTATCAATGTTTCCAAGGGACAAGTATGTTTTGAAAGACTCTGGATTGAGCTGGACCCTTTAATTCTGGGCTTCTTCTGTGGGAGGAATCAGATGAGACAGACTGTTCAGCAGACACATTTGCATTAGAGCATGAAGTTCTGTATCCATACATACCAGTCCTGGCGGTAATGACACATATCCTAGTAGCTTCTTGTATTGTTCAAAGGTGAAAAACTGTAAATAAAAGTTAGATTGAGATTCCATTAACAAAAATTATGATTTATTTATGCAAATTAGTAAAAAGCAGACCACAATGGAATTTCACTACCTCATATCCTGAGTAGCTGCATGTAGTTCTGCAAAACAAACATAAGCCACTTTTGTTCCACACTCTCTGTAGCAGTGTTAGATATGCAAGAGTAGACAGAAGGCTTCAGAACTGATTTTATTAGTGTGTCATGGATAATAGCAGCATAAGTGCAATTCAAATAACACTTTAACTAAGAGTTTACTTACATCATATAGGACATATTTTAAATTTATAAACTTTTCCTCTAGCATTAACTTTCATATACTAATTTCAATGTAGTAGCAGCAGATACTACAATTTTCCCAAGAAATCACCCCCACATCCTCAATATAATGTGCTGCAATCACTTTCACATTTCTCAAACACTAGTCTACTTCTCATCAGAGAGATATAATTGTGGATTTTGAAGATGGAAAGTCTGTCATTTTCATAATCTTCTACTGTCAATGGGCACATTTATTTTAGTTTTTCTCTCTTTACAAATAAATCTTTCAGCCAATTGTCTTCTTTTAAACAGTGGCACTTAGGAGTTCTGAGCATCTGCAATTCCTTAGAGGATATCTTGAAAGCTGTGCTCTTGGGTGTTTGAATTTCAAGAAGGAAATAACATCAGCCTCACCTGCACCAACATGGTGAAAGGCAACCATTTGCAAATGGCTCACTTTGTGACCTTAATAACCCATTAATTTTCAGAATACCTTCTGTGAATTCTTATAAAAATCAAAGCATAACAAATTAATGGATTTGTTCTTCCAAGAAGAATGTTGAGAATTGTTAGAAAACGCAGTTTTCCAGCAAAACTTGTGTTAGTTAAGCAAGCCATATACAGGCTGCAGCACTTCGCTTCCCTGAGAATGCTTCGTGGGAAGATGCCAAGAAGGTGCAGCTGTGCCTGTATGCTTTGAAAGTACCGTGAGAAGTATGCTGGGAGTGAACTTGTAAATAACAAAGAATGAAGGGGAGAACCCTGTAGATGTGAGAACAAACTGCAGGTACGTGTGTAATTATAATTAGTAACATCTGTAACAGTATATAAGTTTCTCGTTTGGTGAAATAAAACGGAGCTTGCTTTATATCTCACATTGAGACTGCCGTGAGTTTCCTCGCGCCGCTCGTCAGAGAATAACTCTGACTGCACTGAAGTCAGTAAGAAGCTTCCCGTTGGCATAGGAGACAGACTTTTGCTGCCTAGCTCCTTGTCTGTGGACACAAAGTCTAAGATGCATGAGTCAAGATATACTCTAAAGAAAGAGTATATGTGACATTTTACAAATTATTGGAAAGATGCCCTCTGAAATAAAGCACACAATATAGGCCACTATTAAAAAAAAAAGAACTCAGACTACATCATATTCAAAACATATTCAAATCATTAAGAACTTTGAGATTATTTTAAGAATGAAGACTGAAGGAGAATAAATGCTTTCAGTATTTAGTTTATCAAAAGAGATACTGCAAGAGAATGAAAAACAAGGAAAATACATAGCATAAAGAAATTAGGTGTAAAAGTAAAATATACTCATAAATAGAACATGTTTGGAGATCTGATAAAGCTTTCTTGTAACAAAAGGAGTAGAGTCCTGAAACAGTCTTCCAATAAGAGTAATGGGGGAAAAATCTTAATGACTTTAGGGGAGAATTTGATAAGTTTATGAAGGAGATTACAGAACAAACTCCACAGTGCCTCACATTTCTATTCTGCAAACATGTCGCTGAAGCCACTAAAAAAGCAGTCCAGTTGATACCACATAAGATCTGAGGGCAGTGAAAATGACCTTCTAGCATGAGCATGGTAGAACTTGTGGGTTATAAAGAGTAGGTGTCTGAATTCTGGGTAAAACCAAAAATATTGGAGGGGTTATTCCACATAATTTTTGAGAAAGGAGTAGTCAAATAGAAAACCCAAATCTATTTGCACTTCAACCATTCTTGTTTCTTTGAGCTTTTGCCCCTTCCACCAGCACGGCGCCCGTCAGTTCTGGCCTTGTGGATTCCCTTAATCTTATCAAGATAAAAGGAGGCAAAAGGAATCCTTTTGCCATTGAGCACAAGAAATCGCTAATAATATTAATGACTTATGAGAAGTAATTTGTATAACCACTCCTATCCTGAAGAATGTAATGAATAGTCATGAATTTTACCTATAACACTGTGTCTTTGGGGTACTGAGGTGTGTGTGTTTGGTGGAAACAATTCCCCACACATCCGGTGCACCAAATAAAGCAAATACCCACTTCTCTGACTTGGTCTCTGAAGTGTCTCTGGGCTCGATTGGGGCGAATCAAATTGGCGACCCAGATGGGACCCTGACTCTGCTCGGCTGCCAGATCCAGGGGTAAGCAGACCTCCCAGTCGTGACCCTGAATTTTCAGGGGAGCTCAGCTGTCCTTTGGCTCATGGCGGGAGTAGACTAAGGACCATCTGCACCAAATTAAGGTATTTGCTACTTTTAAAATAAATGCCTGCAGGTCCGGGGTGCTAGTCCCTGAGGGTGGGTTGAGACTGGGTCTCCTGAAATTAGTCCCGGGCAAGGGGTTGGACCCCGCTGTCAAGAAAAGGTACTTTTAAAGGGTTGGACCCTCGGGGTTGGACCCCGCTATAGTGAAAGGTACCTTTAAGGGGTTGGACTCCACTGTACTACACCATACTGTGATTTTTGTTCTGTCTGTAGTTATTTTGTTACTGTGTGAGTGGGAATGAATGAGAAAAGTGAAGCGACTGGCCAAGAGTGAATGAGTATAAATCATATATAAACTGTTGGTTTGGAGTATCTGGAGGGGGGCAGATTGTATTATTGAAGGGAAAGATTTTAGCTGCTGAATTGAAAATACTCAGACCCCAACACCTTTCTAATATTGCTCCATTTGATTTAGCCTTTAAAATTCTGTGTTTTGTGTGTGGAAACTGTTGTGAAACTTAAACTTAGTGCACGTGTATTAATTGTGAGAGGAAGTGATATTGTCTATTTGCTCGAGTGCTTTTGAAATTTTTTAATGTGTGTGCATTTACTGTGTGTGCAAAATTTTACCTGTGTTAATTTGTATTTTGCCAGCATATAAATTTATGCAGGGACGCCTGCGAGATAAAAATAACTAGTTGAATCTAATAAGTACCTCTTTAGAACTCCTGTGTATAGCTGCTGAAATATGGTTGTATAGAATGTTGTAGTAGATAAAGCTTGCAAGTAAATAGAGTAAAAAGAAGGAAAAAGAAAGAAGAGAGGAGAAGTATTTCAAGACCCTCCCCATCTTGCCTAAAATTTTGGCAGCTGACCCAGGGCAAGCTGCAATTCCCTGTATCCTCCGCTTTCGGAGCGGCGGGAGCGAGCGCAGAGGTGTGGGGCTGGATGCACAGGCTGGGGGCCTGTGGGGAGGTGCGGAGCCGAGCTGGAGCTGTGGGACAGCTGTGAGCTCAGCACCAGGCAGTCCCTGACCCTGCCAGCCCCTGGGGCAGGGCGGCTGTGGCCTCCCGGCCTCTGCGAGGCTTCGAGACACCCTGGTCACCTGTGGTGCTGCTAGCCTTGCCTGCTGAGAGCGTAGGAGGGGGCAGGGCTGTGTTTGGATACTGCAGAAAGAATGTCTAGAAATGTAGATTGTCTGTTAAGAGTTCTGTCTGGATCACCAAAATGACTTTGTAAGACAATGAGCACCCTCAGGCAGTAGTGGGGGTGGAGGCTGGAAGAAGGGCAGAATAAGCCCCTGAACAAACTGGTTAAAACGATACTGCAAATGTATGCAAGAAAAGATAAAGAAAAGGCAAAGGCAAAAGTGATGCCAAAGGTATTACAGCCCCAAAAGAATAAACTGCGAAGCCCCTGGGGCAGAGGAGACAGAGCCAGCCACCAAGACATGGCAAAGGCATTCCCTCCTCAGCAAAAGAAAGCCGATCAGAGCAGCAGCTGATAAGAGATCAGACTGCTATCTGCAGGGCAGAGTCACTTAAAGCAGGAATGTCTGTAGAAACAACTGAATCCTCAAGAGGTTCAGTCCTCTCTGTATGGTTTGTTGTCATGGCAAGTAACTTTTGCAAAAGTGTTGTTCCCCATGCTTTGAAAATTTAGCAGCCACTTTTGGAGAACACGGTGGCCTGATGCTAATTTTGTGAGTTGCCAGATCCAGTGGCTGGCAGCTATTCATTGTCTCAGAATATAGCCAGAGGCTGGCCGCACTGTCTGCAAAAGTTGTGCAGCCAGGGCTCTGATGGTAAATGAAGCCCAAGGGCTGACAATAGGAATATACCTCATAAGTTTCA
The DNA here is from genome assembly GCA_024500445.1 of Entomyzon cyanotis. Taxonomy (NCBI): domain Eukaryota; kingdom Metazoa; phylum Chordata; class Aves; order Passeriformes; family Meliphagidae; genus Entomyzon; species Entomyzon cyanotis. The sequence continues at coordinate 2,966 of JAKEPQ010000050.1, read as the reverse complement.
CACCAAGCTAAAGATTTATTAACTCAAAGAACATCTGAGTAGATGACCAGCGCAGTTATTGTACTGTGAATCTTGTCTAGTAAAACAAGAGTATTTAAGAAAAAAAACAAACAAAAAACAAGGGGTTTGACTCAGCCTCCTTAAAGAAGTTGAAGAAAGCCCATGACTGCACAACATTCAGGTAATAAATCTCCAGACCCGAGCTAGGGAAGATTCGCGAAGCACTCCCTGGTCTGGGGAGAAAATGTATTTAGTAGTGAGTCTTCAAAAGTACTAGAAGAGTAACAATTTAAAAGATACACTATCATTAATGAAAGAAAGTTAAAATAAGCGAAACATTGCCTCTCACATAGTCAGCTCGAGCAGCAGAGCTGTAAGTGCTTGTAAAATCCTGCAAAGTATATCGAGATAAAATAGTGAATACTTTTACTAATTCTAAATATGCATATAGAGTAATACATGCATTTAAGAAATTATAAGAAAAAAGTTTATTAACCTGCAAGAGTAAAACATTAATTCATTAAATCTTAATTTCTCACTTATTAAAAACTTGATTTGTATAAGAATTTCCAATAGAGAGTTGAAAGAGGCAAGAATTCATCCTTCTCCCCACTCTAACATGTGTTATCACTGTGCAAGTTTGTTTTAACATCCTTCAGTGTGTCCTCATCAGATAAAAAGCTGTGTGAGACAAGGAACCACTCAAGCCACAGAAACAAAAGAACTGCTAACTTCCCTCACGACTGTGAGATCTACAGCCAGAGACTCCTCTCCAATGTGAAACTCCAGACAAAGAGGACACAAAAGAACCATATTGGACAATATAATATACAGTAAATCGGTTAAAAGCTGCAACACCAAAATGAAACACATTAAATGGTTTTGCTTTTTGTATTTCCAGAACAGTGTTATCCACAGTCAGCTATCCTAGCAAAACCTTGTAATAATTGTAATGGCAAGTATGGCTTCAGATGCAAAGGGGTAAGTAAGCCAAAAAAAAAAAAAAGAGAAAGCTATATGAGCTTAAATCTAAATTTGTGAAATTGAAATATAACAATAACAAAATAATTTCATTTTTAAAATGAAAAGGTTTCAAAAGGATGGCTAGCTATTCTACTAAGTATTTATAACTGTTGCTGTTTAATGCATATTTGTTTGTCCAGTGTTTGAGAATGCTAAGCCCCACAAAAGGAAAATACCGCCTTTGAAAAATCACTAAAAGTCATAGACCAATCTGCCAGGCTTTAGGCTCTACAATTTAAAAGATAATTTTAAATTTAAAATAGCAGTTAAAAGTGCCATTTTTCAGTAGCACATTTGAAGTCCTAGAAAAAGCTTGCAAAATCATATAAAAGGATCCTAAACGTCTGTTGATTTTTGTGGGTGGCTAATATTTGTGAGCATATTTTTTCCCTAAATTGAAAGATAATCTAGATTTACGGAGAGTAAAACAAAAGACTGAAAAGGAGAGAAAAGATAGCCTAATGGATCACAAGCAAAAAACTAACAGTATGAGAGTCTTAGTCAGTTATCCTTTATGCTTTCCTCTTTCCTTTCTGCTCTGTTTGCTAGAAATTCTACCAAGGTGAGGAAGAAAAGTACCCCATTTTACAAGCAAGAAAAGCTATCAGTGGTCCTGATCACTGTCTGGAGCCACGATGTGAGCTGCCAAAACTGGAAAAATTAATGTCTCTGCAACACTTCAAAATGCCTGTGTGTGTGGGGGAAGGGGCAGGTCAGGCCTTGCCCTGGTGAGACAGTGAACTGCCCCTTAACTCAGCCCCAGAGCATCCCAGCCCTGCAGTGAGGTCCAGTCATGGACACAGCAGAGGCAGTGCTGCACAGAGCTCCAAGCTCAGCCCTATAGTGGAGCCAGCCATGCACACAGCAGAGGCAGTGCTCCATTCTCCCCATCCCTGACTCCAAAGAAACCTGCTAGGGGATGGAAGGCCCAGGAAAGCCAAAAGAATTAACATTCCTCTTAGAATTTCTATAGATTCTGTCTTTCTTCTTTTTCTTCAAAATAACTGCTCAACCAGTATCTCTCCACATTAGTGTTGTTCCTCAACTAACAAAGCTTACTCCGAACTTTTATACTAATATATAAACCCACCAATTTTCACAGTTTTGCCAGGTAGTTTATACCCTGGCCCAAAGTAAGTAAACTAAAGAAGAATCTTTCTACCATTGTAGAGACCATAATGAATGCCACTGCAGATGCCATAAAAGCACAGCAAATGAAGATTAAGAACATCTCACAATCAACTATAGATTTGCTGTATGCCAAAAGAGAAAGAGTATGTACAGTTATAAATACAAGCTGTTGCAATTATGTTAATCCTAACTTAAACAAATATATGTAATAGTTATTTGTGTTATTGCATTGTTATTTACTGTCTGCAATAGTAGTTATTGTTGTATGATATTACGTACTTGAAATTGCGATGCTTATATTCAATGGCAAAAGTACAAATTTAGGTATGAAATAGAAAAAAGTACTTACTTTCATGACATACAAGATTTGTAAAGAATTACAAAATTACAAAAAGAAAAAGGGGGGATTGAGAAAGGAGTAGTCAAATAGAAAACCCAAATCTATTTGCACTTTAACCATTCTTGTTTCTTTGAGCTTTTAGCCCTTCTACCAGCACGGCGCCCGTCAGTTCTGGCCTTGTGGATTCCCTTAATCTTATCAAGATAAAAGGGGGCAAAAGGAATCCTTTTGCCATTGAGCACAAGAAATCACTAATAATATTAATGACTTATGAGAAGTAATTTGTATAACCACTCCTATCCTGAAGAATGTAATGAATAGTCATGAATTTTACCTATAACACTGTGTCTTTGGGGGTACTGAGGTGTGTGTGTTTGGTGGAAACAATTCCCCCACACCCGGTGCATCGAATAAAGCAAATACCCACTTCTCTGACTTGGTCTCTGAAGTGTCTCTGAGCTCGATTGGGGCG
>JAKEPQ010000048.1:0-31353 GCA_024500445.1 Entomyzon cyanotis | reverse complement strand
ACATCATCCACCCCGAATTTTTCCCATTCCAACATGTTACATTGAGCTTAAACATTTAAATGATATACACACATGCATTACTCTAATTATATACATATATACATACAGATATGGATACAGGCACAGTGTTATGGGCAATTCAACCCCAACTAAGGTCTCCCTGCGGTATGCATCGTGCTTCTCCATCCTTTTGCATCACCCACCAGGTACACCCTGGTTCCTGAGCGAAAACAACCCCACGGGTGGGTTTGTCTTTGCCTGAGGCAGAATTAATCCAAACAGTTTTCCCTAGCATGCCTCTCATGTGTACCACTGGAACTTTATCCCCGTCTGCTGTTTGCAGGGGTTCAGATTGGGCAGGGCCAGCTCGGCTGGTGGAACCTCGGGTGTTAACGAGCCAGGTGGCCTTGGCTAGATGCTGTTCCCAACCTTTAAAAGTCCCCCCGCCTAAAGCTTTCAAGGTGGTTTTTAGCAGACCATTGCATCGCTCCACTTTGCCAGCAGCAGGTGCATGATAAGGAATGTGGTACACCCACTCAATGCCATGTTCCCTAGCCCAGGTGTTTATGAGGCTATTTTTAAAATGAGTCCCGTTGTCTGACTCAATTCTCTCAGGGGTACCATGCCTCCACAGGACTTGGTTTTCAAGGCCCAGGATGGTGTTACGGGCAGTGGCGTGAGGCACAGGGTAGGTTTCCAGCCACCCAGTGGTGGCTTCTACCATTGTGAGCACGTAGCGCTTGCCATGACGGGTTTGAGGCAGTGTGATGTAATCAATCTGCCAGGCCTCTCCATACTTATATTTAGACCACCTCCCACCATACCACAGGGGTTTCACCCGCTTGGCTTGCTTGATGGCAGCACACGTCTCACAATTATGGATTACCTGGGAGATACAGTCCATGGTTAGATCCACCCCTCGGTCTCGTGCCCACTTGTAGGTGGCATCTCTGCCCTGATGGCCAGAGGCATCATGGGCCCATCGAGCTAGAAACAGCTCCCCCTTGTGTTGCCAATCCAAATCTATCTGTGACACTTTTATCTTTGCAGCCTTATCCACCTGTTCATTGTTTCGGTGTTCCTCATTAGCTCGGCTCTTGGGGACATGGGCATCCACATGACGGACTTTCACAGGTAGCTTCTCCACCCTAGTGGCAATGTCCCGCCACTCATCAGCAGCCCAGATTGGTCTTCCTCTACGCTGCCAGCTGGCTTTTTTCCACCTTTCCAACCAACCCCATAGAGCATTGGCTACCATCCATGAATCAGTGTAGAGGTAGAGCTTCGGCCACTTCTCTCTTTCAGCAATGTCCAGGGCCAGCTGGACAGCTTTGAGTTCAGCAAGTTGACTTGATCCCCCCTCTCCTTCTTTAGCCTCTGCGACCTGTCGTGTGGGGCTCCATACAGCTGCTTTCCACTTCCTATTTGCCCCCACAATACGACAGGAACCATCAGTGAACAGAGCGTAGCGTGTTTCATCTTGTGGCAGTTGGTTGTAAGGTGGAGCTTCCTCTGCACGAGTCACTTGTTCCTGCTCCTCTTCATCCGTGAGGCCAAAGTTTTCACCTTCGGGCCAATTTGTAATTATTTCTAAGATCCCAGGGCGATTCGGGTTTCCAATACGGGCGCGCTGTGTGATGAGAGCAATCCATTTGCTCCACGTGGCATCGGTGGCGTGGTGGGTTGAGGGAACCTTTCCCTTGAACATCCACCCCAGCACTGGCAGTCGGGGTGCAAGAAGAAGTTGTGCTTCCGTACCAATTACCTCTGAGGCGGCTTGGACTCCTTCATAGGCTGCTAGGATTTCCTTCTCGGTGGGAGTATAGTTGGCTTCGGACCCTCTGTAACTTCGGCTCCAGAATCCCAGTGGTCGTCCTCGAGTCTCGCCAGGCACCTTCTGCCAAAGGCTCCAGGACAGACCATTTCCCCCGGCTGCGGAGTAGAGCACATTCTTCACTTCTGGTCCTGTCCTGACTGGACCAAGAGCTACTGCATGAGCGATCTCCTGCTTGATCTGAGCGAAGGCTTGTTGCTGTTCAGGGCCCCAGTGGAAATCATTCTTCTTGCGGGTCACCAGGTAGAGAGGACTCACAATCTGGCTGTACTCGGGGATATGCATCCTCCAGAAACCTATGGCGCCTAGGAAGGCTTGCGTCTCCTTCTTGTTGGTTGGTGGGGACATCGCTGTGATCTTGTTGATGACTTCGGTAGGAATCTGACGTCGGCCATCTTGCCACTTCACTCCTAGGAACTGGATCTCTTTGGCAGGCCCCTTGACTTTGCTCTTCTTGATGGCAAAACCGGCTTCCAGGAGAATTTGGATGATTTTCTCTCCTTTCTCAAACACTTCTTCCGCTGTGCTCCCCCACACAATGATGTCGTCGATGTACTGCAGATGTTCCGGAGCCTCACCCTTTTCCAGAGCAGCCTGGATCAGTCCATGGCAGATGGTGGGACTGTGCTTCCACCCCTGGGGCAGTCGGTTCCAGGTATACTGCACGCCCCTCCAGGTGAAAGCAAACTGAGGTCTGCACTCTGTTGCCAGAGGAATGGAGAAAAATGCATTTGCAATGTCAATAGTGGCATACCATTTTGCTGCCTTGGACTCTAGCTCATACTGGAGCTCCAGCATGTCTGGCACAGCAGCACTCAGAGGTGGAGTCACCTCATTCAAGGCACGATAGTCCACAGTCAATCTCCATTCTCCATCAGATTTGCGCACAGGCCAGATGGGGCTGTTAAAGGATGAGTGGGCCTTGCTGACCACCCCTTGGCTCTCCAGCTCACGGATCATCTTGTGGATCGGAACCACAGCATCTCGATTAGTCCTGTATTGCCGGCGGTGCACTGTCGAGGTGGCAATTGGTACTTGCTGGTCCTCCACCTTCAAAAGTCCAACTGCAGAAGGGTTCTCTGATAGTCCAGGCAAAGTGTTCAATTGCCTCACGCCCTCTGCCTCGACAGCAGCTATTCCAAAAGCCCACTTGAGTCCTTTTGGGTCTTTGAAATAGCCGTTACGGAGGAAGTCTATGCCTAGAATACATGGAGCCTCTGGGCCAGTCACAATGGGATGTTTTTGCCACTCCTTCCCAGTCAGGCTCACCTCGGCTTCAACCAGGGTCAACTGCTGTGATCCCCCCGTCACCCCAGCAATAGAAATGGATTCTGCTCCCGCAAGTCCCGATGGCATTAGGGTACACTGCGCACCTGTATCAACTAGTGCTTCATATTTCTGTGGCTCTGATGTGCCAGGCCATCGAATCCACACAGTCCAAAAACACGGTTTTCCCGTACCTCTACCTGGCTAGAGGCAGGGCCCCTCTAGCACTGGTTATCATTCTCTTCCTGGTCATACATTCTAGAGGTTCCTTCAAGGGGATCTGACCCATCATCTTCCCTTCTATTGCACCTAGCAGGTCGGCCACGGGAAGCTGAGGCTACCTTCGCTTTAGCAGAACCCCCTCGGCCAGCATTTCCCTCCTTAAGCTGACGCACCCGTGCTGCCAGGGCAGTAGTGGGCTTCCCATCCCACCTCCTCATGTCTTCCCCATGGTCATGCAGAAAAAACCACAACTCAGCTCGTGGGGTGTACCCTCTTTCCCTAGCTGGGGGACGTCGGGCTCTGGTATTGGGGCCTGTGACTCTCACTGGTGCCACATTGATCCTCCTCATCTCGTCCCTAATCTCCTCCCTCAGGTCCTTCATCTCCTCTTTCATCTCCTCCCTGAGGTCTTTAACCACAGCAGAGACCTGAGCCTGCATCGGGTCACTGATCACGCTTGCATAATACCTGAGCCTGTCAGCTATTGAGCCCACCGTCTCTCGATTGTCATCAGCATTAATAGTTGCAAGGAAGGTGGCATGTTGGTCTGGCCCTTGCCTTGCAAGGCTCCACAACATTTGCCCGGTGCACCTGACCTTATCAGGGTCATTTTCGTGCTGTCCATCCCTCCCAAAGAGCACCTCCATTATGGCTGCTTCTCTCAGCCGTTGGATCCCTTCCTCAATGGTCTTCCAGGACAATCTACGGTGGGGATCCTGCATTCTGTCTTTGTGGACAAACTTCTCTCTTACACCTATTAAAAGCCTCTCCCAGAGAGAAAGGGGCCCTGTCTCCCTTGCGAACACTTTGTCAACACCCGGGTCTTGGGCCAAGGGTCCCAAATTCTTTGCTTCATTATTATCCAGCTGCACACCTGGGCCCATAAGGTCCCAAACCCGAAGTAACCAGGTTTGGAAAGCTTCGTGCGCTCGTCGCTTAACATCATCTCGCAGATTACGGAGAGTATCGAAGTGGAAGGACTCAGTGATGATTACGGGCTCAGATTCCACTGCTGGTTGTGCGGGCAATGGCTCCCCATCATCATTAACTGGGCGTACTGATTTGGTCTTATACTTTGTACGCACCACAGGGGCAACTTTGGCTGGCCGTGGCTGCTCTTGGGATTCAGCTGGAACCTGGATGGTCGTAACATCTGTGGGTTCCACTGCTGCACCATCAGACTCTTTCCCTTTGGGGCAAGGAGAGCGTTTTACACCTGCTAGGGAGATGTATTCCTTCAGCAGCTGGTGTATTCTATGTATCATCTCCTCCACTAGCACCCCCACCCACTCTGGATGGTTCGTTTCTGAGGCAGGCTGTTGGACGGGGTCAGGCTGTGGGGTATCCCCAGACTCTGGGACAGCCTCGGGCTCTGTGGCCGCATCCCTATTCCCTGACACAGCTGTTGGAATGGTTACCCAGGGAATTTTCACCTTATCCCAGAATGCAAAGTAGGATAGACCTATCAGCCACAGCAGCATCAGCCAGTGTATGATATCATAAGCATTTAGAGAGTTTCCAAACCTTTCGAGCATTAGTTGGGTAGGCCCAAAGTAATGAATAAAAGGTTGAGAAAAACCTTCTCCTGGTGTTATCTCCTCACAAAAGGTACCATTACCAAACAAACTCCAAAAACATGTACTGATTGTGTCAAAAAACTGTAACCATGTGCCTGCCGTTAAAATGAACTGAAAGATCCAGAAATTCTTCACTCTATTGGCCCATTGTGCAAACTGGATGACAGCCACAATAACCTTAGTTATAGGGCCCATGTTTAGGTAGGGAGCTGCAAATGGGAAAAATGTGGTCACAAGTATGTGCCAACCAAACCAGGGTATACTCAACATAGTACCACTTAATGAGGTTTTCATATTCACCACACTAAGATAGGTCTCACAGAAACTGTTATTCCTTTTTCTTCCAATGCCCTCGTGCCCCACGTTGGGCGCCAAGATCTGTCTTGGTTTGAAAGACAGGTGTCTGCCAAGAGAGGTTGAACCCTCCCCCAGGACAGAGAATGTGATTTCCTTTCCTCCCTCCCTCCGAATTATTCAATTTTGTAAATCAAGGGCTTTCAGGCAAAGGTATGGGAAAAAAGGAATATCAGTTCTTTACTAGTATCTATAAACAAGCAATAACAATAATAGCAACCAGAACTAGAACCAGAAAACCAATAGCAGATGGCTTGTGAGCTACTAAGCCTTTGCCCGTGTGATGTAATCACGGTTACAAGCAGCAGGGGCGCTGTTGAGCTCCCGGTCGGGCAGGGCAGGTGCGATGACTCCCGAGCGGCTGCAGGTGGCGCTGTGGCGCAGGGTCAGGTCAGGTAGTGGCAGCCGATAATGGCGGAGAGATGAGAAAGCAGGCAGCAAAGCAGCTCGGAGCGGCGAGCGGAGCGGCGGGTCAGGAGTTGGCCCTCTCCCCAGCCAGCCAGCGAGGATTTTCTGCAGTCACAGCAGACGCCGCGGTCTCGTGCGGCAGAGGGCGGGGGCAGGCAGCAGGGGCCGCGGGACTCTCCCGGCAGCGGCTGCGAGGAAAACGCAGCCCGGGGAAACGTGCCCTTTCCCGTGGGGAGAAAAGGTTGAATCCAAGCTCACCCAGTCAGGAGAAGAGAAAACAGGGCACAGTTGGATTCCCTCTGGTCCAGCCGAAAAGCAAAGAGCAGCCTCTCCTCTCAGCGTCCGAACCACGAGAGAGAGTGAGACTCCCGTTTCAAGGGCTGGGTGTTCCCTTACCCTGCCTCGCCCAAGCCCACCTTTGTCTTTTGATTACTCTAAACATCTAACTATTTGTTGCTTAGTAACGGGAATGGGAAGAAATTCTCAACCCCCGACAGGAACCTAAAACAACAAATATTAAATTGAGTAACAGTTGAACTTAGTGTTAATTGAACTTAAGCTTAAGGAAATTTAAAATAACAGACAACATAATATACTTGTAATAAAATCTAAATTCACTTAACTCTAATAGTGTTTAAACCGAACAAAATCTAAAATTTAATATAATTTGTGATGCTTCTATTCTTTTAACTTTGCTCAGCTTTTGTCTTAGGTAAGCTTATTAAGGTATTATTTGAACTTAATTTTAATGGCACTTAACAGGTAGCTTAAAGTATTTAGTATAGCTTTACTTCTAGGCTTAATTTACAAATCAAAAATGCTTTAGAAGTTAAAACGACATTTTTAGTATGATTGTTGTGGTATTGTTACACTCCCACACATAGACACATTTACACACGCATAGACACTGTTTTAAGCAACACTTGTAAGTATTTCTTTAAATTTAGTGGGGTAGTTACTTTGTGAGGTAGTTTTGGATGTTTTTGCAAATAACATACATGGGGTTAAGCTTCGGGTGAGCTTCACGTAGTTAATTACATTTAATAATTTTTGTAAATAATTCGATGTTCTGACACAAGGATTTAAGGATAATTCCTATAGCTTTATATTATGGTTAGTTAATATTCACTCTAAATATTCTAAAAGGGCTTTACTGAATTTGTCTAAGACACTGAGTTGGTTTATAAACTAAGATATTATACACTTAATGATAACTGATGCTTTGAGGAGATAGTTCAAAAATTAACTTTGTTAAGGTATACTTAAGATAAACACTTTTGAAACTGCTTTAGCAAGGAATTTAGTTTTTGTTCGAGGTTTTAGTAATTAAGGTGTTAATATTCATCAGGACAATTATATTGCTACAATGCTTTCTCATTAGTAAAAGCTGGAAACAAGTTCAAATTATAACTTAGTTGCACTAATTAACAGGGTACTTTGAAAATACAGTTACGAATTGGTTTTTTGAGCTTTGAAAAGGATCTCTCGTGGCACAGCTGGTGCTTGCTTGGGTCACTCACAGCAGGGCGGTCCCGGTCTCGGTGCTGGTGGTGGTTTCAGTGAGCAGGGGGTGGTGAAAGGAGCGTGGGCAGCCAGCGGCATCGCCCATCGGGGTGTCTTGTGTGACTTCTGCCTTCTGCTTCAGTTGACAGGAAACCGAGGTCGGAGTAACTTCCGTTTCGCTCTCGGGTCGCGGAGTCTGAACGATGTGGCTGCTTTGAGCTCTCTCCGCCGCCGCGGCGCGTCTCGGCTTTGCGGGTGGTGGCTCTGATCCGGCAGAAGCTGCCGTTCTTTTTCTGCGGTTTGTCTGTGCGGCGGTGGGGCGGAGCGGGCGAGCGGCGCTGGACTCTGTGGCACACGCTGACCCCCTGCCACTCTGTCAGGAGAACTGTGCTTATTAATATAGGAAGTAACTTTATCTAGTTCTTTTTTCTTTTGTTTTCTCTTCTTGCTCGGCAAGAATATTAAGGTGCAAGTTTTCCGTGCTGTTGCGAGTCCTATGACTCTGCTTGTGTCTAGCAATTCATTAAACAAACAGTCAAATATTGTATCAGGATCAACAAAAAAATTCTCTGGCTTTTCCTATGGCAGTTAGTCTTGCTAATTCCCCACTTTTCTAAAAAGCATTGTAATAAGTTTTAGGGCTACCTCTATTTCCAGTTTTGTCCAGCTGGTGACAACACCTCGGTCGCTGCAGTCCCGCCGTCGCCGATAGCAGCCTTTTCAGAGTATAGCTCCAACGGGCGGCGATCCTCCCCCCTGGGACAGATCAAGCTTCGGGTTGCAAGTATGCTGCGATCCCCGGCTTCCCGGCCGCTGCCTGCCGGGGCTTCCCCGTCCTCGTCACACGGAGTCGAGACTTCCACGATGTCCCCTCCGCCGAGTCAAGAGCTCCTGGAGGGTCCAGAATCACGTCGGGCTCACCATTTGCGACGAGGGGAAAATGAGACCACAGGCTCAATATGAGTGATGAGCAGGCTTTTCATTTATTTTACAGCGAGCGTGGTTTATATATCGTTACAATTGCTTAGGCACTATTTCATTGGCTAAATACAAAAGATACAATTCGCATCCTGCTGTTGATATTTCAGGATACTCTGCATTCCTTTCAACTACAAGTTCCCACCGGTACTTTCCACGGTACTTCTTCCCCACAAGTTCCAAGGTCTGTCCTTGGGCTCCTGTCCTGTCTGCATAACTTGCTCTTATCCTGTCTGCACGACTTACATTTGTCTTGCTACTGCGGCCTAGATGGCCTGAAAGGCCTACTTAGGCAGCTCCTGCTTCTGTTCGCACAACATTCAGGACTTCCAGAGAGTCATGGCCGAGATTCTGTAACCATTGTGTGACACGGAGCCACTATCGCCATCCGGCCGGGGTCACCCCCAGCCCCAGCACGGCCGCGGGGCAGAGCCGCTGCTCGCTATTGCCACTCTTGTCCCCAGGACAGAAGCCCCTGGCTGCGTCCCCCAGGACAGAACCTGTCACCCCCCGTGGGACTCTGAGCACAAACAGCCTCTTCCTTCTGCTGCAGGAAAGGGAAAATGAAAGTGTTGGGGGGCACAGCCGGACACCCCCATCCCCCACAGCCCCCCAACCCTCCCTGAACTCCCTTCTCCCCCTCCTCAGGGTCACCCAAACCCGATCCCTGCTCAGGAGCTCCCCGGGATCGCCGAGCCGGGAATTGGGGCAGTGTGAAATTGAGGGGAAAAAGGGAAAAAATGGAAATGAAGAGAGGGAAAAGACCCTGGGTGGGGAAGAGGGGGAAGCAGAGAGCCAGAGCTGCCCAGAATCCCCCCGGAGTGACCCCCAGGCCATGCGGAGCCCGAGGGGGCTGTGCTGGGCCCTGGGTCACCCCAACATCTGAGGCACCCAGTGCAGGAGCTGTGACCCACATGCCCACCCAGCCACTGCCCATCCCTGGCACCCCCATTGCCCTGCAAACCCAACCATGGGACCCCCATTGCCTATGTCCCCCCAGCCTGGGACTGCCATTGCCCAGGGTCTCCATGGCCCAGGACCCCCATTGCCGAGGAGCCCCCTCCCCTTGATTCCATCACTGCATCCACGTCCCTGCCATGTCCCCGCCCTGCCCGCAGCTTGTGGCCAGCCTGTCCCCACCCTGCCCCCACCATGTGTCAAACACACCCAAGCGCAAGACGTGACCTCGCTTCCTTCCCCTTGGGCCCAAGAGCCACCAACAGGGACAGGTGGCCCCGGCAGTGTGTGACAGCCAGCCTGGATGGCCGGGGAGAGCGGGATGGCCGGGAAGGTGGCACTGCTGCTGTGGGGTGAGTGCCCTGGGCACGGGGTGACAGGCCAGGGATGGGCCTGGGGAGGCAGAGAGCGGTGGGGAGGGGGCACAGGGGGCTGCGGGGTCCCCTGAGTTCCCCAATGCCAGCAGAGCCAGTCCGTGGGGGTGACCGGGGTTGTGGGGTGGCCGTGTGGTCAGGAGAGAGGGGAGAGAAAGGTGGGGAGAGTACTGGGGGACATGGGTGTGGGGAGGGATCATGGGGCATGGGCGGGTGTGGGGACAGGGGCAGGGACACAGGGGTGCACGGACAGGGACAAGGGGACAAGGGGACAATGACCATCGGGATGGGATATGGGGACAGGTGCTGTGGGGCTTGTGGGGGTGAGCTGTGTAGGCACGGGGTGGCTGTGGTGTCCTCATGACTGGAGTGTCCACAGTGTCCCCGTGTCCTGCCTGAGCACGGGCTGGCCATGGTGTCCCCATCCCCGAGCGATCCATGACGCTCTGGTGTCCCCAAGGGGACAGTTTGGGGACATTGCCACAGTACACCTCCCGGCTGGCGCTGTCCCTGCGCTGCCACACCCAGTCAACCCTGTCCCTTCTCCTTTCCAGCCCAGACCCTCAGCCTCGCTGGTGAGTCCCCAAGGGATGCCATGTCCCTGCCCTGCTGTCCCCAGCCCTGTGCTGGCCCTGGCAGGCTGGTGTCCCTTGTCACCCGCAGGTGCTCAGACCACCCAGCTCCTCGTGGATCCCCCCTGGACACCAGCGGTGCTGTGGGACAGAGTGACACTGAGCTGCCAGGGCTCAGGGACATCCGGTGACACCACCTGGTACAAGGATGGGCAGCACTGGTGGCAGAATGCAGCTGACCACTTCACTGTCTATCACAGAGGCAACTATAGTTGTCACCAACCCAGCACTGGGCGCAGCCCCTCTGTGAGAGTCGTAAACGGTGAGGGGAGTTTGGTGTCCCCAGCCTGTCACCCGCGGGGACCCCGAGGGCTCTGGGTGAGCTCTGCTTCCTGGGTCACCCCCTGGTGTGACCAGAGCCTGTCCTCTGCACACGGGGACATCCCAGAGCATCCCAGTGGGAGGGGAACCTGTTGGAATCGCGGACACCTGGTGCTCTGTGTGTGACACAGTGGGGGCTCCCAGTGCCATCGGGACATCCCAGTGTGATGTGTCCCCACTTGTCCCCAGAGCCGTTGGTGCTGCAGGTGCCAGCGCGGCCGCTGCTGGAGGGGGACACGGTGACACTGCGCTGCCGGGGCCGGAGGGACAAGAATGTCACCTCGGTGTCCTTCTACCGCGAGGAGGAGGAACTGGGAAGGCTCCCCCATGGGACCGAGCTGTCCCTGTCCCCCCTGCAGCTGAACCACAGTGGCAAATACAGCTGCAGGGGCAGGGTGAGATTCGGAACCACACGGGTGTTGTTTAATTCGAATCTGGTGACAGTGACAGTGCAGGGTGAGCGCCGCAAAACCCCGACAGCCCCACAGCCTCTCCCCAGCAGCTTTGGGGTCACCGTCCCCATCTCCCATCACCGCCTGGGGACACCCATGCTTCCTCGACAGCCTCCCGGGTCACCCAGCCCTGTTGGAGGTCCCTCCAGTGTCCCCAGGTCACACCACCCCTGTCTGCATCCCCTCACCCCCTGCATCCCCCTGCAGCTCTCCCCTCCCTCAATCTCCCACCGTTCCCTTTCTCACCCACTCGGCTCTCCTCCATCCTCTCCTACATCTCCTCTCTCCCCTCCTCATGTCCCCAACCCCTCCTCATGTCCCCCACCTCACCCGTGTCACCCACAGGTGTCCCAATCTCGGGAGTGTCCCTGTCATCGCAGCCCCCCAGGGGACAGGTGGCACTGGGTGACAGCCTGGTGCTGAGCTGCGTGGTGGCCGCGGGGACAGGTCCTCTGTCCTTCTCCTGGCACCGGGAGGGCTCGGGGACACCGCTGGCCACTGGCCCCCGCCTGGAGCTGCACAGCGTTGGCGACAATGACAGTGGGCAGTACCAGTGCCGGGCCAGCGACGGGGACAGGACGGTTGAAAGTGACCCATTGATTGTCACTGTCCTGGGTGAGAGTGTCCCTCGGGCTGGGGGTGACCCCAAACACGGCATCCCCAATCCCACCCATCCCATCCTCATTGCCCCACAGCTGGTGCCAGCTCCCTCAGCCCCGTCTCTGTCCCCGCAGTGCCCGTGGCCAATGCCACCATCACCCCTGGCCCCCCGGCACTCCAGGTGCGCGCAGGTGACCCCGTGACCCTGCGCTGCTCGGTGCAGGTGGGCTCAGCACCTGTCACCTTCACCTGGCTGCGTGATGGGAGGGAGGTGGCCCAGGGTCCCCTCCTGCAGCTTGGGGACATCGATGTGGGACATTCTGGCACCTACGAGTGCGTGGCCACCAACCAGCTGGATGAGCACCGTGTGTTCCAGGCGCTCAGCCCACAGCTGGTGCTGGAGGTGACATCGTGGGGACACTGGGGCACAGGTGGGGTCACATGGGGTCACGGGGAGTTGAGGACTCCTGGGGTTCCGGGTGACCCTCAGTGTCCCTCTCTGTCCCCAGCGGTGGCTGTGAACGTCGGCAGGACCCTCCTGTACCTGGTGCTGCTCCTGGCTGTCATCGGGGGCTGTCACTGGTGGCACCGCCCGGGTGGGTGACAATGAAGGGGTTGGGGGTCCTGGAGTGAGGGGAAACCCCAGAGTGTGGGGAGAGATGGGGCAGCACCCAGAGCTCCTGAGCTGGGGGAATCTGAGCCCCCAGTGACCTTGGCTGGGGGTCCGGGGGGGGTTTGGGGGCAATTGAGAGGGTCTTGGTTGGGCGCCAGGATCATCCCTGGGTGACATCTGAGGAACATTGGGGTGGCACTGGGAGCTCCTGGGGGCATCGGGGAGTTGTTGGAGGTTCGTGCAGAGATTTTGGGGGATCTTTCAGGGACCCTATGAGAGTCTGGGGGTTTCCCCTCCCTGCCGGGCTTGCGGTTCTGGGGCTTTGGGGGTCGGGGGCACCAGGGGGGTTGGAGGCACTATGGTGGTGCAGAACTTCCTGGGGTTCAGGTGTTCCTGGGGTCCAGGGGGGAATCAGTGTCCTGTGGGAATCGGGTCTGCAGTGGGGATTTGGGGGTCCCGTGGGGATTTGGGGGTCCCGTGGGTGGTTGGAGCTCCCGAGGTGCCAGGAAGGTTCAGGGGTCTCGGGGACCCCACAGTCACCTCCTCCCCTTTTCCTTGCAGCCTCCAGGAAGTGCCAGGAGAGGTGAGGGGGGCTCCGGCCATGCCTGCCCTTTCCCCTCTCCCCAGACCCCCTCAGACACCCCTGATCCCCGCAGGGCCCCCTGGAGCCCCCGGAGGAGGGGGAGGTGCTGGACACCCCCATGGAGGGCACCGAGAGGGCAGGGGGTGAGTACGGGAGGGGACAGCGACAGGGACAGGGACAGCGACAGGGACTGGGACAGCGACAGCGACAGGGACACATCACCCACGTCTGTCACCCCCACGAGGGTCCCCACAACCGGTGTCTCTCGCAGGGTCACCAGGGCGTTCCCCCGGCACTGTCCCCCCTCGAGATCCACAAGTGACCAACGCGGAGCTGTCGGGACCCTGCGAGGGACAGCAGGACCCGAGTGCCACCTACGAGAATGTGCTGTGACACTGGGGAGACTGAGGGACACTGGCGGCACTGAGGGACATCGAGTCTCCCCAGGGCTCACTTCTTCCTCTTCACAGCACCCCCAGCGCTCCCCATTCTCATCCCACTGCCAGAGGGGCACAGGACCCTTTTCCCTCTGATTGAACTCAGAGCGCAGCTTTTGGATTAAATCGGGAGAAATGGGGTTTGTTTGTTCAGCTCTGTCTGTGCAGCTCGGGAAGGAGGAGGGTGCAGGTCAGGTTGTGAGCAGATCCTTGTGGGATTTGCAGGATTTTTGGGGCTCTCTCAGTTCCTTGGGGAGGGTGACAAAATGATCGATTGCGGCATTCCCGGACTGGTTCCCTCGCAGCTGCACCGAGAGCCCCGAGAGCCCCGAGAGCCCCGGGACAGAGCCGGGGCAGCCTGAGCTGTCCCCCGAGCCCAGCCCAGCCCTGCCGCAGCCCTGCCCGCTGCCCCCCGGTGCCCAAAGCCCCGCAGCCGGCGCTCCCCGAGCGGCTCTGAGCCCCGCAGCTGCTGAGGAGCCTCGGCCGGGCTCAGCCCTGGGGCGGGCGGGGGGCGCCGGGAGGGAGGGAGCGGGAGGCTGGGGGAGAGCAGGGAGCCCGGGAGGAGCCGCCGGGCCTGCGGGAGCGGAGTGCTGGGCTCGGTCACCGTGGCAGGTGGCACTGCCATGGCGCTGCGAGTGGCGCGACTGTCCCGGGCTGCGGCAGCGACAGTGGCCATGTGTCCGGAGCGGCTGCGACAGCGTGTCCTGAGCTGCGACGAGGGGAAACGAGACCACAGACTCAATATGAGTGAGGAGCAGGCTTTTCATTTATTTTACGGCGAGCATGGTTTATATATTGTTACAATTGCTTAGGCACTATTTCATTGGCTAAATACAAAAGATACAATTCGCATTCTACTGTTGATATTTCAGGATACTCTGCATTCCTTTCAACTCCAAGTTCCCACCGGTACTTTCCACGGTACTTCTTCCTCACAAGTTCCAAGGTCTGTCCTTGGGCTCCTGTCCTGTCTGCATAACTTGCTCTTATCCTGTCTGCACGACTTACATTTGTCTTGCTACTGCGGCCTAGATGGCCTGAAAGGCCTACTTAGGCAGCTCCTGCTTCTGCTCGCACAACATTCAGGACTTCCAGAGAGTCATGGCCGAGATTCTGTAACCATTGTGTGACACAGAGCCACTGTCGCCATCCGGCTGGGGTCACCCCCAGCCCCAGCACGGCCGTGGGGCAGAGCCACTGCTCGCTATTGCCACTCTTGTCCCCAGGACAGAACCCCCTGGCTGTGTCCCCTGAGACAGAACCTGTCACCCCCCGTGGGACTCTGAGCACAAACAGCCTCTTCCTTCTGCTGCGGGAAAGGGAAAGTGAAAGTGTTGGGGGGCACAGCCGGACACCCCCATCCCCCACAGCCCCCCAACCCTCCCTGAACTCCTTTCTCCCCCTCCTCAGGGTCACCCAAACCCGATCCCTGCTCAGGAGCTCCCCGGGATCGCTGAGCCGGGAATTGGGGCAGTGCGAAATTGAGGGGAAAAGGGAAGAAATGGAAATGAAGAGAGGGAAAAGCCCCTGGGTGGGGAAGAGGGGGAAGCAGAGAGCCAGAGCTTCCCGGAATCCCCCCGGAGTGACCCCCAGGCCATGAGGAGCCCGAGGGGTGTGGTGGTTTTGATTGGCCCAAAACATCAGTGAAGTGTTTTTAACATCTAGGAGAAATTTGGACCCCTCAGAAGCTGTTGTAGTAGGTCTGGGGAGGTGTCTGAGGGGTGTGGTGTGGCACAAAGATGGCTCCTGTGTGTCCTGAGTGCAAGTTCTGGAAGTTTTTACATCAAGTCCAGCAGAGCCAATCTCTGATGGCTCTGAAGGTGATGGACATGCTGCCGGCCAAGTTTGGGCCAATTGGAGGTGCTAGTTACGCCTCTGTGAAAACATATTTAAGAAAAATTCAAAACAAAGCAGGCACGCACTTCTTTCACTTCTTTGTAGTTGGAGGAGGAGGAGGTGGAGGTGAAAATATGTAGAAGGAGAACAGCATAGAGACGCCAAGGTCAGTGGAGAAGGTGGGGGAGGAGGGGCACCCAGTGCTGGAGCTGAAAACCCTCTGCTAGCCACAGTGAAGGCCATGGGGGGGCAGGAGGTCCCCCTGCAGCCCATGGAGTCCACAGGAGTGCAGAAAATCACCCACAGCCCACGCCAGAAGAGCAGGTAGATGCCTGGAAAAAACTGTGAACCAGTGAGAGTCTCATCTAAAAGTTAAAACTGCAAAGGCCTTGCAAAGGAGAGAAAAGCCTTGCTCCTGGCATGGAAGCAGCCTGGCCCCGGCTCGGGAAAGTCTGCACAGCACCCTATGGACAAAAAGACTCATGTTACAGCAGAATTTCGGGCGGGATGTTGCTCGTGAGATTGGACCCACGCCAAAGAAGTTCTCAAAGAACTGTCTCTCGTGGGAAAGACCCCCTGGCTAAGTAGAGAACCTCTTTTCCTAATTAAACTGACCAAAGAACCCCTCAACCTGCCCCCTGTGTGTGTTGCTGGTTTAGAAAGAGGAAAAAAAGGGGGGGGTGAGTGCAGAGACTGCTTCTTAAGAGGGTGGAGGTGAGAGCAGAAAGGAAAACTGTCTGGAGAGAGAGAGAAATAAGTAGAGATAAAAAGTATTTGTAGTAGAAGAATTGTGGTGATGAGTAAATTTGAGAATCTGCTCTGTGGACTGAAAAGAGACCCCACACCCTGCCCCCACCACCTGGCTTGTTGACTGTAAAGGAGGAAAGGGGGTGAATACTATAAGTTCGTAAGAGGGAGGGGGGAGTGAACCAAAACTGTATGAAAAGTTTATTTTTGCCTGCATTTATCCTCCAACTCTGTTAAGTAATTAAACACTTTTTACAACTTTAAGCTTGGAGCCTGGTTGCCCTCTTTTCGTGCGTCCTCCTGGCAATGTCCTGTCGAAAAAAACCATGACAAGGGGGCTGTGCTGGACCCTGGGTCACCCCAACATCTGAGGCACCCAGTGCAGGAGCTGTGACCCACATGCCCACCCAGCCACTGCCCATCCCTGGCACCCCCATTGCCCTGCGAACCCAACCATGGGACCCCCATTGCCTATGTCCCCCCAGCCTGGGACTGCCATTGCCCAGGGTCTCCATGGCCCAGGACCCCCATTGCCGAGGAGCCCCCTCCCCTTGATTCCATCCCCGGCACCCTCCCTTCCCCGAGGACCCCCATTGCTCTGGGACCTCAATCTTTGACTCCCCTGAGCTTCTGTGTCCCAAATCGTCGAATTCCCGTGTCCCACCATGTCCCTGCCCTTCCCCACCATGTCCCCGCCCTGCCCCCAGCTTGTGGCCAGCCTGTCCCCACCCTGCCCCCACCATGTGTCAAACACGCCCAAGCACGAGATGTGACCTCGCTTCCTTCCCCTTGGGCCCAAGAGCCACCAACAGGGACAGGTGGCCCCGGCAGTGTGTGACAGCCAGCCTGGATGGCCGGGGAGAGCGGGATGGCCGGGAAGGTGGCACTGCTGCTGTGGGGTGAGTGCCCTGGGCACAGGGGTGACAGGCCAGGGATGGCCCTGGTGAGGCAGAGAGCGTTGGGGGAGGGGGCACAGGGGGCTGCGGGGTCCCCTGAGGTCCCCAATGCCAGCAGAGCCAGTCCGTGGGGGTGAGCAGGGTTGTGGGGTGACCGTGGGGACAGGAGAGAGGGGACAGAAAGGTGGGGTCAGTAACGGGGGACACGGGTGTGGGAAGGGATCATGGGGCATGGGCGGGTGTAGGGACAGGGGCAGGGACACAGGGGGGCAGGGACAGGGACAGGGGGACAAGGGGACAAGGGGACAAGGGGACAAGGGGACAAGGGGACGATGACCATCGGGATGGGATATGGGGACAGGTGCTGTGGGGCTGGTGGGGGTGAGCTGTGCCAGCACGGGGTGGCTGTGGTGCCCTCATGACTGGAGTGTCCTCAGTGTCCCTATGACCTGCCTGAGCACGGAGTGGCCGCAGTGTCCCCATGCCTGAGACATCCGTGTCACTCTGGTGTAGTCATGGGGACAGATTGGGGACAATGCCACGCTACATCTCCTGGGTGGCGCTGTCCCCGAGGTTCCATACCACCCAGCCCTGTCCCTTCTCCCTTCCAGCCCAGACCCTCAGCCTCGCTGGTGAGTCCCCAAGGGATGCCATGTCCCTGCCCTGCTGTCCCCAGCCCTGTGCTGGCCCTGGCAGGCTGGTGTCCCTTGTCACCCGCAGGTGCCCAGACCACCCAGCTCCTCGTGGATCCCCCCTGGACACCGGCGGTGGTGTGGGACAGAGTGACACTGACCTGCCAGGGTTTGGGGACATCCGGTGACACCACGTGGTACAAGGACGGGCAGCGCTGGTGGAAAAATGACGGACTCCACCAATTCCACATCACCGAGGTTGGCACCTACGAGTGCCACAGACCTGGCACCAGGCGCAGCTCTGCCGTGAGGGTCGTAAATGGTGAGGGAGGTTTGTGTCCCCGGCCTGATACCTGCTGGGACCCCGAGAGCTCTGGATGAGCTCTGCTTCCTGCGTCACAACCCTTGGTGTGACCCAAGCCTGTGCCCTGCACACGGGGACATTCCAGGGAATCCCAGTACGAGTGGACTCCTGTGTTGGATTTGGGGACCCCTGGGGCGCTGGGTGTGACACAACGGGGGGTCCTGGTGCCATGGGGACCTCAAAGACCCTTCCAGTGTGACAGGTCCCCCCTGTCCCCCAGACGAGGTGGTGCTGCAGGTGCCAGCGTGGGCGCTGCTGGAGGGGGACAGAGTGACACTGCGCTGCCGGCGCTCGGGGAGCAAACCGGTCAGAGACGTGCGCTTCTACCGCGGGGAGGAGGAGGTGCGGATGTCTCTGCATGTGGAAGACATGTCCCTGTACCCACTGCGGTTGAGCGACAGCGGCGTCTACAGCTGCAAGAGCTGGGAGAGATGCGAGAGGTCATGTATGTGGGTGTACTCCAAGCCGGTGACAGTGACAGTGAACGTGCACGGTGAGCACCCCTCAGCCTGTCCCCAGCACACTCGGGGTCACCATCATCCACACCACATCCTTCCCAGAGCTTTTCCCGGTGCCGGTGCTGAAGCTGGAGGGTTCCCCCGAGCCCACCGAGGGGTCCCGCCTGACTCTCAGCTGCCTCAGCACCCCCAGCCCCCTGCGGCCCCGAGCCCCACTCCTGCACCTCTTCTACCGCGACGGGCAGTTGCTGGGGGGCCCGCAAGAGTCCCCGCAGCTCCTGCTGCCCGCCGTGGGGGTCTCCCCACTCGGGCAGTTACAGCTGCGAGGTGCGCTCCGAGGGGGGGGCCGTGCGGAAGAGCAGCGCCCGGCTCCGCGTCACGGTGCGCAGTGAGTGCGGGGATGGGCACGGCAACCCCACAGCCTCCCCGGGTACCCCAGACACAACTGGGGACTCCCAGCCCGATTACAGGTCCCTCCAGTGTCCCCAGGTCGCACGGGTCCTGTCTGCATCCCCTCACCCCTGACTGAGCTCTCCCCCATCCTCTCCTCCCTCCCCCTCCTCATGTCCCCAACACACCAATGTCCCCCCACAGGGATCCCAGTATCAGGGGTGTCCCTGTCAGCACAACCACCCGGGGGACAAGTCACATTGGGTGACAGCCTGGTGCTGAGCTGTGCGGTGGCAACGGGGACAGGTCCTCTATCCTTCTCCTGGCACCGGGAGGGCTCGGGGACACCGCTGGGCACTGGCCCTAAGCTGGAGCTGCTCAGTGTTGGCGACAATGACAGTGGGCATTACCAGTGCCGGGCCAGCGACGGGGACAGGACGGTTGAAAGTGACCCATTGATTGTCACTGTCCTGGGTGAGAGTGACCCTCGGGCTGGGGGTGACCCCAAACTCGGCATCCCCAATCCCACCCATCCCATCCTCATTGCCCCACAGCTGGTGCCAGCTCCCTCAGCCCCGTCTCTGTCCCCGCAGTGCCCGTGGCCAATGCCACCATCACCCCTGGCCCCCCGGCACTCCAGGTGCGCGCAGGTGACCCCGTGACCCTGCGCTGCTCGGTGCAGGTGGGCTCAGCACCTGTCACCTTCACCTGGCTGCGCGACGGCCGGGAGGTGGCCCAGGGTCCTGTCCTGGAGCTCAGGGACATCGCTGTGGGACATTCTGGCACCTACCAGTGCGTGGCCACCAACCAGCTGGACAGCGTGGTCAGCCCAGAGCTGGCCCTGGAGGTGACACCGCGGGGACACTGGGGCACAGGTGGGGTCACACGGGGTCACGGGGCTGTAGGACCCTTGGGGTTGCGGGTGACCCCAGTGTGTCCCTCTCTGTCCCCAGCAGTGGCCGCAGAGTTCGGTGGGTCCCTGTTGCTCCTGGTTCTGCTCCTGGCTGTCATCCTGGGCTGGCGCCGGTGGCACCGCACGGGTGGGTGACACTGGGGGTCCCGGGGAGGCGTGGGAAGCCCCCCAGAGTGGGGGAGCGATGGGGTGACACCCACAGCCCCTGCCTTGGGTGGAGCTGAGCCTCCAGTGACCCTTACTGGTGTCCGGTGGGGTTTGGGGCAGCGTTGGGATTTTGGGGTTTTTTCAGGGGTCCTGCGGGAATTGGGAGGTTTCCCTTCCCTGCCGGGCTTGGGGCTCTGGGGGCTCAGGGGGTCCGGAGCTTCGGGGTGGTTGAGGGGTGCTCGGGGGTCCCGGGGGCAGTCAGGGGTCCTGGGAGGTTTCAGTGGCCCCAGGGACCCCACAGTCACCTCTCCTCTTTCCCTTGCAGCCGCCAGGAAGCCCCAGGACACGTGAGTGGGGGGCTGCAGCCATGAACCCTTTTACCCCACCCCAAAACCCGCCGGCCCTACAGACACCCCCTTATCCCCGCAGGGTCCCCTCGGCACCCCCCGGAGGATGGGGAGGTGCTTTACACCCAGGTCGTGAGCACCGCGAGGGCAGAGGGTGAGCCCGGGTGTTGGGGACAGGGACAGGGACAGGGACAGGGATGGGGACAGGGACACATCACCCACGCGTGTCACCTCCCCCAACCGGTGTCTCTCGCAGGGCCACCCCGTGCCACATCCCCCCAGGTGACCTACGCGGAGCTGCTGGGACCTCGCAGGCGACAGCAGGACTCCGGTGACATCTATGAAAATGCTCTGTGACACTGGGTGACACTGGGGACACTGGGGGCACTGGGGGTACTGGGGCAGTGCGGGTACTGGGTGACACTGGGGGCACTGGGGGACACTGGGGGATACTGGGGACACTGGGGGAGCACTGGGTGCACTGGGGGGCACTGGGGACACTGGGGGCACTGGGGGTACTGGAGGTCCCCACCCGTGGGCAACCCCCTTATGTCCCCCAGCGGCTCTCCTGGGTGCCATCCCTGCCCGGGGCTGGTCACGAGTGGAGGTCCCACGTGGGGTCGCTTCCCCCTCCCAGTGCTCCCAGTATCCCCAGAGGCTTCCCCATCCACGCCCCAGCCGCCGGAACTGGCCCTGTCCCCTCCCCGTGGCCACCAGGAACTGCCGGCACTGGCCCTGTCCCCTCCCCGCCCGTGGCCACCACCCCTCTGTCCCTCTGAGCCCCACGGATTTGGGAAACCCGCGTGGGACCAGCGCAGCGTGACCCGAAGTGGCCGGAGCTGGCGGGGAGTGCTGGGGACACCCCGGGGGAAAGGAGGGACAGCCCGGGGGACACGAGGGACACCCTCCCACACGAGGACACCCCGCAGCCCTGGAGAAGCCCCCGGCTCAGGAGGAACGGGTGGGGGGAAGGAGTTTTTCAGGTTTATTTTACTTCGCATTTATCATTTTGATGGATAATAAATGTAATTATTTGCCCCAAATCGAGTCCATTTTGCCCCTGAGGAACTGAGCTCTCCCCGCCCTAATCCCAACCCTGTCCCCTCGGGGGGTCGCGGGCTGGGTGACTGGGGTAGTGGGCTGGCCGTGGGGACAGGAGAGAGGGGACAGAAAGGTGGTGACAGTAATGGGGGAGTGGGGAGACACCATGGGGCTGGGGCGCGTGTGGGGACAGGGACACAGGGGACAAGGGGACAAGGGGAAAGGGGACACGGGGACAAGGGGACAAGGGGACAAGGACCGTCCAGACGGGATATGGGGACAGGTGCTGTGGGGCTGGTGGGGGTGAGCTGTGCCAGCACGGGGTGGCTGTGGTGTCCTCATGTCTGGAGTGTCCACACTGTCCCCATGCCCTGCCTGAGCACGGGGTAGCCACAGTGTCCCCATCCCCGAGAAATCCATGTCACTCTGTCCTCACCGGGACAATCTGGGGACAATGCCACACTACACCTCCCGGGTGTCACTGTCCCCGAGGTGCCACCCTGACCATGCCCTGTCCTTTCTCCCTTCCAGCCCAGACCCTCAGCCTCGCTGGTGAGTCCCCAAGGGATGCCATGTCCCTGCGCTGCTCTCCCCAGCCCTGTGCTGGCCCTGGCAGGCTGGTGTCCCCTGTCACCCGCAGGTGCACAAACCACCCAGCTCCTCGTGGATCCCCCCTGGACACCGCCGGTGGTGTGGGACAGAGTGACACTGAGCTGCCAGGGCTTGGGGACACCCGGTGACACCACCTGGTACAAGGATGGTCAGCGCAGGTGGCCGAATGGTGCTGCCAACTTCGCTGTCATCGAGAGTGGCACCTATACTTGTCACCAACCCGGCACCGGGCTCAGCCCCTCCGTGAGCGTCTCAGATGGTGAGGAGGGTTGGTGTCCCCATCCTGTCACCCGCGGGGACCCCGAGGGCTCTGGGTGAGCTCTGCTTCCTGGGTCACCCCCTGGTGTGACCAGAGCCTGTCCTCTGCACACGGGGACATCCCAGAGCATCCCAGAGCACAGGGACTTCCCTGCTGGAATCAGGGACACCTGGTGCTCTGTGTGTGACACAGTGCGGGGTCCCGGTGCCATCGGGACATGCCGGTGTGATGTGTCCCCACTTGTCCCCAGAGCCGTTGGTGCTGCAGGTGCCAGCGCGGGCGCTGCTGGAGGGGGACACGGTGACACTGCGCTGCCGGGGCTGGCACGACAAGCCTGTGACGTTGGTGTCCTTCTACCGCGAGGAGTAGCAACTGGCAAGGTCTGTCATTGGGACCGAGCTGTCCCTGTCCCCCCTGCAGCTGAACCACAGTGGCAACTACAGCTGCAGGGGCGTGGTGAGATTCAGAACCACACGGGTGTTGTTTAATTCGAATCTGGTGACAGTGCAGGGTGAGCACCGCAAAACCCCGACATCACCACAGGCCCTCCCCAGCGGCGTTGGGGTCACCGTCCCCATCTCCCATCACTGCCTGGGGACACCCATGCTCCCCGATAGCCGCCCTTGGTCCCTCCAGTGTCCCCAGGTCACACCACCCCTGTCTGCATCCCCTCACCCCCTGCATCCCCCTGCAGCTCTCCCCTCCCTCAATCTCCCACCGCTCCCTTTCTCACCCACTCGGCTCTCCTCCATCCTCTCCTACATCCTCTCCCTCCCCTCCTCATGTCCCCAACCCCTCCTCATGTCCCCCACCTCACCCGTGTCCCCCACAGGTGTCCCAATCTCGGGAGTGTCCCTGTCATCGCAGCCCCCCGGGGGACAGGTGGCACTGGGTGACAGCCTGGTGCTGAGCTGCACGGTGGCCGCGGGGACAGGTCCTCTGTCCTTCTCCTGGCACCGGGAGGGCTCGGGGACACCGCTGGCCACTGGCCCTAAGCTGGAGCTGCACAGCGTTGGCGACAATGACAGTGGCCGCTACCAGTGCCGAGTCAGCAACGGGAACAGCATGGCTGAGAGTGACCCATTGATGGTCACCGTCCTGGGTGAGAGTGACCCTCGGGTTCCAGGTGACCTCAGTGTCCCTCTGTGTCCCCAGCAGTGTCTGCGAACGTCGGCAGGACCCTCCTGTACCTGGTGCTGCTCCTGGCTGTCATCGGGGGCTGTCACTGGTGGCACCGCCCGGGTGGGTGACAGTGGGGGGGCCATGGGGGTCCTGGAGTGAGTGGAAACCCCCAGAGTGTGGGGAGAGACGGGGCAGCAGCCAGAGCTCCTGAGCTGGGGGAAACTGAGCCCCCAGTGACCTTGGCTGGGGGTCCTGGGGGGTTTGGGGACAATTGAGAGGGTCTTGATTGGGCGCCAGGATCATCCGTGGGTGACATCTGAGGAACATTGGGGTGGCACTGGGAGCTCCTGGGGGCTTCGGGGAGATGTTGAAGGGTCGTGCAGAGATTTTGGGGGAACTTTCAGGGACCCTATGAGAGTTTGGGGGTTTCCCCTCCCTGCCGGGCTTGGGGCTCTGGGACTCAGCAGGGTCGGGAGCACTGGGGACACTGCAGTCCTGAAGAACTTCCTGGGGTTCAGGTGTTCCTGGGGTCCTGGGGGAAATCAGTGTCCTGTGGGAATTGGGGCTGCAGTGGGGATTTGGGGGTGCCGTGGATGGTTGGAGCTCCCCAGGTGCCAGGAAGGTTCAGGGGTCTCGGGGACCCCACAGTCACCTCCTCCCCTTTTCCCTGCAGCCTCCAGGAAGTGCCAGGAGAGGTGAGGGAGGCTCCGGCCATGCCTGCCCTTTCCCCTCTCCCCAGACCCCCTCAGACACCCCTGATCCCCGCAGGGCCCCCCGGAGCCCCCGGAGGAGGGGGAGGTGCTGGACACCCCCATGGAGGGCACCGAGAGGGCAGGGGGTGAGTACGGGAGGGGACAGGGACAGGGACACGTCACCCACGGCTGTCACCCCCACGAGGGTCCCCACAACCGGTGTCTCTCGCAGGGTCCCCAGGGCGTTCCCCCGGCACTGTCCCCCCTCGCGATCCACAAGTGACCAACGCGGAGCTGTCGGGACCCTGCGAGGGACAGCAGGACCCGAGTGCCACCTACGAGAATCTGCTGTGACACTGGCGAGACTGAGGGACACTGGTGGCACTGAGGGACATCGAGTCTCCCCAGGGCTCACTTCTTCCTCTCCACAGCACCCCCAGCGCTCCCCATTCCCATCCCACTGCCAGAGGGGCACAGGACCCTTTTCCCTCTGATTGCACTCAAAGCGCAGCTTTTGGATTAAATCGGGAGAAATGGGGTTTGTTTGTTCAGCTCTGTCTGTTCAGCTCGGGAAGGAGGAGGGTGCAGGCCAGGTTGCGAGCAGATCCTCGTGGGATTTGAAGGATTTTTGGGGCTCTCTGAGTCCCTTGGGGAGGGTGACAAAATGATCAACTGGGGCATTTCCGTGCGGAATCGATTGGGATCAATTGGGTTCCCTCGCAGCTGTCCCCGCAGAGGGGAAGGAGCTGCCGCTCGCTGTTTGTCCCCTCTCGGTGACACCCGGCCGGGGCTCAGGGACCTGCGGCGGTGCCACCCTGTCCCCACGGGCATCGATCCCGCAGCTGCCGAGCCCCTCGGGCCGAGCTGGAGCCCCGAGAGCCCCGAGAGCCCCGGGACGGAGCCGGGGGCAGCCTGCGGTGTCCCCCGAGCCCAGCCCAGCCCCGCCGCAGCCCTGCCCGGTGCCCCTCCCTTCCCCCAGGACCCCCATTGCTCTGGGACTTCAATCTTTGACTCTCCTGAGCTCCTGTGTCCCAAATCGTCGAACCCCCGTGTCCCACCATGTCCCCAGCCTGTCCCACCATGTCCCCAGCCTATCCCACCATGTCCCCGCCCTGCCCCCAGCTTGTGGCCAGCCTGTCCCCACCCTGCCCCCACCATGTGTCAAACCCCTCCGAGCGCGAGACGTGACCTCACTTCCTTCCCCTTCGGCCCAAGAGCCACCAACAGGGACAGGTGGCCCCGGCAGTGTGTGACAGCCAGCCTGGATGGCCGGGGAGAGCGGGATGGCCGGGAAGGTGTCACTGCTGCTGTGGGGTGAGTGCCCTGGGCACAGGGGTGACAGGCCAGGGATGGCCCTGGGGAGGCAGAGAGCGTTGGGGAGGGGGCACAGGGGGCTGTGGGGTCCCCTGTGTTCCCCAACGCCAGCAGAGCCAGTCCATGGGGGTGGATGCTGGTGTGACTGGGTTGTGGAGTGTGGACAGGAACAGGGGGACAGGAATTTGGGGACAGTGATGCAGGGACAGGGACAAGAGGACAGGCACCATGAGGTAGTGGCCACAAGAGCTTTGGGGCTGCTGGCAGTGACCTGTGTCCTCATGTTCTGCGTCATCCTCGGGTGGCCACAGTATCCCCATCCCTGGGACATCCGTGTCACTCTGATGTCCCCACAGCGGCAGTGTGGGGACACCCTTTGCCTCGGGTGTCACTGTCCCCGAGGTGCCACCCTGACCATGCCCTGTCCTTTCTCCTCTCCAGCTCAGACCCTCAGCCTCGCTGGTGAGTCCCCAAGGGATGCCGTGTCCTTGCTCGACTGTCCCCAGCCCCATGGTGGCCCTGGCAGGCTGCTGTCCCCTGTCACCCGCAGGTGCTCAGACCACCCAGCTCCTCGTGCATCCCCCCTGGACACCAGCGGTGCTGTGGGACAGAGTGACACTGACCTGCCAGGGCTCGGGGACCGCCAATGCCACCACCTGGTACAAGGATGGGAAGCTCTGGGGGAAAAATGAGGGTCTCCACCAATTCCGTGTCACCGAGAGTGGCACCTACGAGTGTCACCGACCTGGCGCCAGGCGCAGCTCCGCCGTGAGGGTCGTAAACGGTGAGGGAGTTTTGTGTTCCCAGCCTGTCACCTGCGGGGACCCCGAGGGCTTTGGATGAGCTCTGCTGCCTGGGTCACCCCCTGGTGTGACAAGAGCCTGTCCCCTGCACACGGGGACATCCCAGAGCATCCCAGTGTGAGGGGAACCTGTTGGAATCGCGGACCCCTGGTGCCCCTTTGGTGTGTGACACAGTGGGGGGTCCCGGTGCCATCGGGACATCCCGGTGTGATGTGTCCCCACTTGGCCCCAGAGCTTGCTGGTGCTGCAGGTGCCAGCGCGGCCGCTGCTGGAGGGGGACACGGTGACACTGCGCTGCCGGGTCAGGGAGAGCTACTCTGTCACCTCGGTGTCCTTCTACCGCGAGGAGCAGGAACTGGCAAGGTCTGTCATTCGAACCGAGCTGTCCCTGTCCCCCCTGCAGCTGAACCACAGCGGCAGCTATCGCTGCAAGGGCTGGGTGAGCTTCGGAACGTCACTGTGGGAGGAGTCAAAGCCGGTGACAGTGACAGTGCACGGTGAGCACCGCAAAACCCCGACATCCCCACAGCGTCTCCCCAGTAGCTTTGGGGTCACCGTCCTCATCTCCCATCACTGCCTGGGGACACACATCCTTCCCCGATAGCCTCCCCGTGTTCCCCAGCCACTGTTGGAGGTCCCTCCAGTGTCCCCAGGTCACACCACCCCTGTCTGCATCCCCTCACCCCCTGCATCCCCCTGCAGCTCTCCCCTCCCTCAATCTCCCACCGCTCCCTTTCTCACCCACTCGGCTCTCCTCCATCCTCTCCTGCATCTCCTCTCCCTCCCCTCCTCATGTCCCCAACCCCCTCCTCATGTCCCCCATCACACCCATGCCCCCCACAGGTGTCCCAATCTCGGGAGTGTCCCTGTCATCGCAGCCCCCCGGGGGACAGGTGGCACTGGGTGACAGCCTGGTGCTGAGCTGTGCGGTGGCCGCGGGGACAGGTCCTCTGTCCTTCTCCTGGCACCGGGAGGGCTCGGGGACACCGCTCTCCATTGGTCCTAAGCTGGAGCTGCACAGCGCTGGCGACAATGACAGTGGCCGCTATCAGTGCCGGGTCAGCAATGGGGACAGCATGGCTGAGAGTGACCCATTGATTGTCACCGTCCTGGGTGAGAGTGACCCTCGGGCTGGGGGTGACCCCAAACTCGGCATCCCCAATCCCACCCATCCCATCCTCATTGCCCCACAGCTGGTGCCAGCTCCCTCAGCCCCGTCTCTGTCCCCGCAGTGCCCGTGGCCAATGCCACCATCACCCCTGGCCCCCCGGCACTCCAGGTGCGCGCAGGTGACCCCGTGACCCTGCGCTGCTCGGTGCAGGTGGGCTCAGCACCTGTCACCTTCACCTGGCTGCGCGACGGCCGGGAGGTGGCCCAGGGTCCTGTCCTGGAGCTCAGGGACATCGCTGTGGGACATTCTGGCACCTACCAGTGCGTGGCCACCAACCAGCTGAACAGCGTGGTCAGCCCAGAGCTGGCCCTGGAGGTGACACCGCGGGGACACTGGGGCACAGGTGGGGTCACACGGGGTCTCTGGGCGGTGCAGGACCCTTGGGGTTCCGGGTGACCCTAATGTGTCCCTCTCTGTCCCCAGCAGTGGCCGCAGGGGTCGGTGGGTCCCTGTTGCTCCTGGTTCTGCTCCTGGCTGTCATCCTGGGCTGGCGCCGGTGGCACCGCACGGGTGGGTGACACTGGGGGTCCCGGGGAGGCGTGGGGAAGCCCCCCAGAGTGGGGGAGCGATGGGGTGACACCCACAGCCCCTGCCTTGGGTGGAGCTGAGCCTCCAGTGACCCTTACTGGTGTCCTGTGGGGTTTGGGGCAGCGTTGGGATTTTGGGGTTTTTTTCGGGGGTCCTGCGGGAATTGGGAGGTTTCCCCTCCCTGCCGGGCTTGGGGCTCTGGGGGCTCAGGGGGTCTGGAGCTTCGGGGTGGTTGAGGGGTGCTCGGGGGTCCCGGGGGCAGTCAGGGGTCCTGGGAGGTTTCAGTGGCCCCAGGGACCCCACAGTCACCTCTCCTCTTTCCCTTGCAGCCGCCAGGAAGCCCCAGGACACGTGAGTGGGGGGCTGCAGCCATGAACCCTTTTACCCCACCCCAGAACCCCCCGGCCCTAGAGACACCCCCTTATCCCCGCAGGGTCCCCTCGGCACCCCCGGAGGATGGGGAGGTGCTTTACACCCAGGTCGTGAGCAGCGCGAGGGCAGAGGGTGAGTACGGGTGTTGGGGACAGGGACAGGGACAGGGACAGGGACAGGGACAGGGACAGGGACAGGGACAGGGACACGTCACCCACGGGTGTCACCTCCCCCAACCGGTGTCTCTCGCAGTGCCACCCCGTGCCACATCCCCCCAGGTGACCTACGCGGAGCTGCTGGGACCTCGCGGGCGACAGCAGGACCCCGGTGACATCTATGAAAATGCTCTCTGACACTGGGGGCACTGGGGGGTACTGGGGCAGTGCGGGTACTGGGTGACACTGGGGGCACTGGAGGTCCCCACCCGTGGGCACCCCCCCGTGTGTCCCCCCCGGCTCTCCTGGGTGCCAACCCTGCCCGGGGGTGGTCACCAGTGGAGGTCCCACGTGGGGTCGCCTCCCCCTCCCAGTGCTCCCAGTATCCCCAGAGGCTTCCTCATTCACTCCCCCGCTGCCGGACGTGGCCCTGTCCCCTCCCCGTGGCCACCAGGAACTGTCGGCAGCTGGCCCTGTCCCCTCCCCGTGGCCACCAGGAACTGTCGGCAGCTGGCCCTGTCCCCTCCCCGCCCGTGGCCACCACCCCTCTGTCCCTCTGAGCCCCACGGATTTGGGAAAACCCGCGTGGGACCAGCGCAGCGTGACCCGAAGTGGCCGGAGCTGGCGGGGGGTGCTGGGGACACCCCGGGGGACACGAGGGACACCCCGGGGGACACGATGGACAGCCCGGGGGACACGAGGGACACCCCGCAGCCCTGGTGGAGCCCCCGGCTCAGGAGGGACGCGTGGGGGGGAAGGAATTTTTCAGTTTTTTTTTACTTATCGTTTTTCGTTTTGATGGATAATAAAAGCAATTATTTGCCCCAAATCGAGTCCGATTTGCCCCTGAGGAACTGAGCTCTCCCCGCTGTAATCCCAACCCTGTCCCCCTCGGGGGTCGCGGGCTGGGTGACTGGGGTAGTGGGCTGGCCGTGGGGACAGGAGAGAGGCGACAGTAATGGGGTAGTGGGGAGACACCATGGGGCTGGGGCGCGTGTGGGGACAGGGACAGGGACAAGGGGACAAGGGGACAAGGGGGCAAGGACCGTCGGGACGGGATATGGGGACAGGTGCTGTGGGGCTGGTGGGGGTGACCTGTGCCAGCACGGGGGGGCTGTGGTGTCCTCATGTCTGGAGTGCCCACACTGCCCCCATGTCCTGCCTGAGCACGGGGTAGCCACAGTGTCCCCATCCCCGAGAAATCCATGTCACTCTGTCCTCACCGGGACAATCTGGGGACAATGCCACACTACACCTCCCGGGTGTCCCTGTCCCCGAGGTGCCACCCTGACCATGCCCTGTCCTTTCTCCTCTCCAGCTCAGACCCTCAGCCTCGCTGGTGAGTCCCCAAGGGATGCCATGTCCCTGCCCTGCTGTCCCCAGCCCTGTGCTGGTCCTGGCAGGCTGGTGTCCCCTGTCACCCGCAGATGCACAAACCACCCAGCTCCTCGTGGATCCCCCCTGGACACCGCCGGTGCTGTGGGACAGAGTGACACTGAGCTGCCAGGGCTTGGGGATATCCGGTGACACCACCTGGTACAAGGATGGTCAGCACTGGTGGCAGAATGGCGCTGCCAACTTCACGGTCATCGAGAGTGGCACCTATACTTGTCACCAACCCGGCATGGGGCTCAGCCCCTCCGTGAGCGTCTCAGATGGTGAGGAGGGTTGGTGTCCCCATCCTGTCACCCGCGGGTACCCCGAGGGCTCTGGGTGAGCTCTGCTGCTTGGGTCACCCCCTGGTGTGACCAGAGCCTGTCCTCTGCACACGGGGACATCCCAGAGCATCCCAGAGCACAGGGACTTCCCTGCTGGAATCGCGGACCCCTGGTGCTCTATGTGACAGAGTGGGGGGTCCTGGTGCCATCGGGACATGCCGGTGTGATGTGTCCCTATTTGTCCCCAGAGCCATTGGTGCTGCAGGTGCCAGCGCGGCCGCTGCTGGAGGGGGACATGGTGACACTGCGCTTCCGGGGCTGGCAGAACTGCTCTGTCAGCTTCATGTCCTTCTACCGCGAGAAGGAGAAACTGGGCTGGGCCGTCAGAGGGACCGAGCTGTCCCTGTCCCCCCTGCAGCTGCACCACAGTGGTCACTATCGCTGCAAGGCCTTGCTGAGCTTTGGAACGCCACCGGGGTGGAAAGAGTCGAAGCCAGTGAGAGTGACAGTGCACGGTGAGCACCCCACAGCCACCACCCCGACATCCCCAAAGCCCCTCCCCAGCAGCCTTGGGGTCACCGTCCCCATCTCCCATCACCGCCTGGGGACACCCATGCTTCCCCGATAGCCTCCCGGGTCACCCAGCCCTGTTGGAGGTCCCTCCAGTGTCCCCCGGTCACACCACCCCTGTCTGCATCCCCTCACCCCCTGCATCCCCCTGCAGCTCTCCCCTCCCTCAATCTCCCACCGCAACCTTTCTCACCCACTCGGCTCGCCTCCATCTTCTCCTACATCTCCTCTCCCTCCCCTCCTCATGTCCCCAACCCCTCCTCATGTCCCCCATCCCACCCGTGTCCCCCACAGGTGTCCCAATCTCGGGAGTGTCCCTGTCATCGCAGCCCCCCGGGGGACAGGTGGCACTGGGTGACAGCCTGGTGCTGAGCTGTGCGGTGGCCGCGGGGACAGGTCCTCTGTCCTTCTCCTGGCACCGGGAGGGCTCGGGGACACTGCTGGCCATTGGCCCTAAGCTGGAGCTGCACAGCGTTGGCGACAACGACAGTGGCTGCTTCCAGTGCCGGGTCAGCAATGGGGCCAGCGTGGCTGAGAGTGACCCATTGATGGTCACCGTCCTGGGTGAGAGTGACCCTCGGGCTGGGGGTGACCCCAAACACGGCATCCCCAATCCCACTCTGTTGGGGAAGATGAAATAGGAAAGCCTTATAGATATGATTACCTTGCAAAAGGTGTTGAGAATATGGAAAATATGAGCGATATTGAAATGAAAAGAAGGCTCGAGTTGTAGAGTAACTAAAAAACAATGGTATGGCCAGGGAAGGTAATCCCCCTTCTTGATAGAACAGTGCCCTCTGCCCAGGAAAGTCCAAAGGTCAGAGCAGACCCTGCCTGCCTGGTGGAGATCCCAAAAAGCAGTTTTTTTATGGTTTGAAACATGACCCCATATGGTAATGTGACGATTCTTATAGGTTGTATGTAAATGCTGTGGAGTTGGTAGCTTGTCTTAGATTGGTTAAAGGGAATTAGAATATTCAACAGAGAAGATGATTTATTGCATTGTAAACAGCAAATCGCTCTTTTTTGCTCTCTTCTTTCTACTCTCTCTCTCTCTTTCTTTCCTCTGGCCTGCTTTGGGCTGCGTCTTGCAGCCCAGCAGGCCTCTCACGCTCATGCTCTTTCGCAATAAACCCTCATGTTCTAAAACTCACCTTTAGAGATCTCTTGTCCCTATTTTTACCCCCATAACTAAACCCCACGGAGTCCCTCCTC